>CM075660.1:0-5000 GCA_037954105.1 Canavalia gladiata
TAAACCCTAAACCCTAAACCCTAAACCCTAAACCCTAAACCCTAAACCCTAAACCCTAAACCCTAAACCCTAAACCCTAAACCCTAAACCCTAAACCCTAAACCCTAAACCCTAAACCCTAAACCCTAAACCTCTAAACCCTAAACCCTAAACCCTAAACCCTAAACCCTAAACCCTAAACCCTAAACCCTAAACCCTAAACCCTAAACCCTAAACCCTAAACCCTAAACCCTAAACCCTAAACCCTAAACCCTAAACCCTAAACCCTAAACCCTAAACCCTAAACCCTAAACCCTAAACCCTAAACCCTAAACCCTAAACCCTAAACCCTAAACCCTAAACCCTAAACCCTAAACCCTAAACCCTAAACCCTAAACCCTAAACCCTAAACCCTAAACCCTAAACCCTAAACCCTAAACCCTAAACCCTAAACCCTAAACCCTAAACCCTAAACCCTAAACCCTAAACCCTAAACCCTAAACCCTAAACCCTAAACCCTAAACCCTAAACCCTAAACCCTAAACCCTAAACCCTAAACCCTAAACCCTAAACCCTAAACCCTAAACCCTAAACCCTAAACCCTAAACCCTAAACCCTAAACCCTAAACCCTAAACCCTAAACCCTAAACCCTAAACCCTAAACCCTAAACCCTAAACCCTAAACCCTAAACCCTAAACCCTAAACCCTAAACCCTAAACCCTAAACCCTAAACCCTAAACCCTAAACCCTAAACCCTAAACCCTAAACCCTAAACCCTAAACCCTAAACCCTAAACCCTAAACCCTAAACCCTAAACCCTAAACCCTAAACCCTAAACCCTAAACCCTAAACCCTAAACCCTAAACCCTAAACCCTAAACCCTAAACCCTAAACCCTAAACCCTAAACCCTAAACCCTAAACCCTAAACCCTAAACCCTAAACCCTAAACCCTAAACCCTAAACCCTAAACCCTAAACCCTAAACCCTAAACCCTAAACCCTAAACCCTAAACCCTAAACCCTAAACCCTAAACCCTAAACCCTAAACCCTAAACCCTAAACCCTAAACCCTAAACCCTAAACCCTAAACCCTAAACCCTAAACCCTAAACCCTAAACCCTAAACCCTAAACCCTAAACCCTAAACCCTAAACCCTAAACCCTAAACCCTAAACCCTAAACCCTAAACCCTAAACCCTAAACCCTAAACCCTAAACCCTAAACCCTAAACCCTAAACCCTAAACCCTAAACCCTAAACCCTAAACCCTAAACCCTAAACCCTAAACCCTAAACCCTAAACCCTAAACCCTAAACCCTAAACCCTAAACCCTAAACCCTAAACCCTAAACCCTAAACCCTAAACCCTAAACCCTAAACCCTAAACCCTAAACCCTAAACCCTAAACCCTAAACCCTAAACCCTAAACCCTAAACCCTAAACCCTAAACCCTAAACCCTAAACCCTAAACCCTAAACCCTAAACCCTAAACCCTAAACCCTAAACCCTAAACCCTAAACCCTAAACCCTAAACCCTAAACCCTAAACCCTAAACCCTAAACCCTAAACCCTAAACCCTAAACCCTAAACCCTAAACCCTAAACCCTAAACCCTAAACCCTAAACCCTAAACCCTAAACCCTAAACCCTAAACCCTAAACCCTAAACCCTAAACCCTAAACCCTAAACCCTAAACCCTAAACCCTAAACCCTAAACCCTAAACCCTAAACCCTAAACCCTAAACCCTAAACCCTAAACCCTAAACCCTAAACCCTAAACCCTAAACCCTAAACCCTAAACCCTAAACCCTAAACCCTAAACCCTAAACCCTAAACCCTAAACCCTAAACCCTAAACCCTAAACCCTAAACCCTAAACCCTAAACCCTAAACCCTAAACCCTAAACCCTAAACCCTAAACCCTAAACCCTAAACCCTAAACCCTAAACCCTAAACCCTAAACCCTAAACCCTAAACCCTAAACCCTAAACCCTAAACCCTAAACCCTAAACCCTAAACCCTAAACCCTAAACCCTAAACCCTAAACCCTAAACCCTAAACCCTAAACCCTAAACCCTAAACCCTAAACCCTAAACCCTAAACCCTAAACCCTAAACCCTAAACCCTAAACCCTAAACCCTAAACCCTAAACCCTAAACCCTAAACCCTAAACCCTAAACCCTAAACCCTAAACCCTAAACCCTAAACCCTAAACCCTAAACCCTAAACCCTAAACCCTAAACCCTAAACCCTAAACCCTAAACCCTAAACCCTAAACCCTAAACCCTAAACCCTAAACCCTAAACCCTAAACCCTAAACCCTAAACCCTAAACCCTAAACCCTAAACCCTAAACCCTAAACCCTAAACCCTAAACCCTAAACCCTAAACCCTAAACCCTAAACCCTAAACCCTAAACCCTAAACCCTAAACCCTAAACCCTAAACCCTAAACCCTAAACCCTAAACCCTAAACCCTAAACCCTAAACCCTAAACCCTAAACCCTAAACCCTAAACCCTAAACCCTAAACCCTAAACCCTAAACCCTAAACCCTAAACCCTAAACCCTAAACCCTAAACCCTAAACCCTAAACCCTAAACCCTAAACCCTAAACCCTAAACCCTAAACCCTAAACCCTAAACCCTAAACCCTAAACCCTAAACCCTAAACCCTAAACCCTAAACCCTAAACCCTAAACCCTAAACCCTAAACCCTAAACCCTAAACCCTAAACCCTAAACCCTAAACCCTAAACCCTAAACCCTAAACCCTAAACCCTAAACCCTAAACCCTAAACCCTAAACCCTAAACCCTAAACCCTAAACCCTAAACCCTAAACCCTAAACCCTAAACCCTAAACCCTAAACCCTAAACCCTAAACCCTAAACCCTAAACCCTAAACCCTAAACCCTAAACCCTAAACCCTAAACCCTAAACCCTAAACCCTAAACCCTAAACCCTAAACCCTAAACCCTAAACCCTAAACCCTAAACCCTAAACCCTAAACCCTAAACCCTAAACCCTAAACCCTAAACCCTAAACCCTAAACCCTAAACCCTAAACCCTAAACCCTAAACCCTAAACCCTAAACCCTAAACCCTAAACCCTAAACCCTAAACCCTAAACCCTAAACCCTAAACCCTAAACCCTAAACCCTAAACCCTAAACCCTAAACCCTAAACCCTAAACCCTAAACCCTAAACCCTAAACCCTAAACCCTAAACCCTAAACCCTAAACCCTAAACCCTAAACCCTAAACCCTAAACCCTAAACCCTAAACCCTAAACCCTAAACCCTAAACCCTAAACCCTAAACCCTAAACCCTAAACCCTAAACCCTAAACCCTAAACCCTAAACCCTAAACCCTAAACCCTAAACCCTAAACCCTAAACCCTAAACCCTAAACCCTAAACCCTAAACCCTAAACCCTAAACCCTAAACCCTAAACCCTAAACCCTAAACCCTAAACCCTAAACCCTAAACCCTAAACCCTAAACCCTAAACCCTAAACCCTAAACCCTAAACCCTAAACCCTAAACCCTAAACCCTAAACCCTAAACCCTAAACCCTAAACCCTAAACCCTAAACCCTAAACCCTAAACCCTAAACCCTAAACCCTAAACCCTAAACCCTAAACCCTAAACCCTAAACCCTAAACCCTAAACCCTAAACCCTAAACCCTAAACCCTAAACCCTAAACCCTAAACCCTAAACCCTAAACCCTAAACCCTAAACCCTAAACCCTAAACCCTAAACCCTAAACCCTAAACCCTAAACCCTGAACCCTGAACCCTGAACCCTGAACCCTGAACCCTGAACCCTGAACCCTGAACCCTGAACCCTGAACCCTGAACCCTGAACCCTGAACCCTGAACCCTGAACCCTGAACCCTGAACCCTGAACCCTGAACCCTGAACCCTGAACCCTGAACCCTGAACCCTGAACCCTGAACCCTGAACCCTGAACCCTGAACCCTGAACCCTGAACCCTGAACCCTGAACCCTGAACCCTGAACCCTGAACCCTGAACCCTGAACCCTGAACCCTGAACCCTGAACCCTGAACCCTGAACCCTGAACCCTGAACCCTGAACCCTGAACCCTGAACCCTGAACCCTGAACCCTGAACCCTGAACCCTGAACCCTGAACCCTGAACCCTGAACCCTGAACCCTGAACCCTGAACCCTGAACCCTGAACCCTGAACCCTGAACCCTGAACCCTGAACCCTGAACCCTGAACCCTGAACCCTGAACCCTGAACCCTGAACCCTGAACCCTGAACCCTGAACCCTGAACCCTGAACCCTGAACCCTGAACCCTGAACCCTGAACCCTGAACCCTGAACCCTGAACCCTGAACCCTGAACCCTGAACCCTGAACCCTGAACCCTGAACCCTGAACCCTGAACCCTGAACCCTGAACCCTGAACCCTGAACCCTGAACCCTGAACCCTGAACCCTGAACCCTGAACCCTGAACCCTGAACCCTGAACCCTGAACCCTGAACCCTGAACCCTGAACCCTGAACCCTGAACCCTGAACCCTGAACCCTGAACCCTGAACCCTAAACCCTAAACCCTAAACCCTAAACCCTAAACCCTAAACCCTAAACCCTAAACCCTAAACCCTAAACCCTAAACCCTAAACCCTAAACCCTAAACCCTAAACCCTAAACCCTAAACCCTAAACCCTAAACCCTAAACCCTAAACCCTAAACCCTAAACCCTAAACCCTAAACCCTAAACCCTAAACCCTAAACCCTAAACCCTAAACCCTAAACCCTAAACCCTAAACCCTAAACCCTAAACCCTAAACCCTAAACCCTAAACCCTAAACCCTAAACCCTAAACCCTAAACCCTAAACCCTAAACCCTAAACCCTAAACCCTAAACCCTAAACCCTAAACCCTAAACCCTAAACCCTAAACCCTAAACCCTAAACCCTAAACCCTAAACCCTAAACCCTAAACCCTAAACCCTAAACCCTAAACCCTAAACCCTAAACCCTAAACCCTAAACCCTAAACCCT